>JAKCPI010001627.1:0-28738 GCA_023213315.1 Euborellia annulipes | reverse complement strand
ACTCCATCTTAATAACAATTCTATTAAATATACCAATGGCTAACTGGAGGCCACTCCAAATCCATTTTGTTTTCATTTATGTTTTAATAAAACAATTTTGAAAGTAAAAAAACTAACTTTTTTGTTCCAATTTCGTAGCAGATCGCATTCGGTAAATTAACTTTTTCGAAGCTTTCTTTTCTATTTTTGTAACCTTCTTGGATCCTTTTTCCAATCTCCTATGTTGAATAGAACTTACATTTCCACCAATTGACAATTACGTTAAATTGAATTCATTTTCTCTAGATTCTATTTTTTTTCTCAGAAGTCTCTCTCAATCAAATCTTTCTAAGCAAATTGGACAGGGACAGTAACAATTCTAAATATATATTCAAAAATTCTTTCAATGTTATTTTCTTCTCTAAATTTAATCTCTTTTCGTTTTTTTATTTTTTTCTTCCACTCCAAGACATCTTAAATTATTTCTTATAATATCAATTGAGCTTCGATAAAAATACTCATTGATTTTTTAGTAGAAATTTCAATATATTCTGGGAGACATCCAAGATGACAAAATATTAATTGTTAGTATCGGTAGGCATCGCCAAACCCTGAAAAGCCCTCGGGGCTTGGTGTAGAGGTTAGCGTGCTAACCTCGTATACCAAACGTCGCGGGTTCGGACCCCAGGCAGTCCGATGATTTTATTTAAGCCATCTGGATACCAGATGGCTTAAATAGAAATGCCTTGAGCTAAACATTTTTGGATTCTATAACAAAAAGAACGTTTAACCCATTCCATTCCATTTCTTTACTCTTGATGATGAGTCCAAGGCTTAAGTGATCTGTTTACTGTTTTGATGGATGAAGATATTCTTAAGTTTTGGGTAAAAAAGCAATAACTTGACACCGGCGGAATGCGTCAGTGAGAGGGAACCTTCTTTATGTCCCCTCCATAGGACGAGATCTCACTGTAATTCCCTCTTAATAAATAAATATCTAGTTAGTATTCATTGTATTAGAAATGTTTTTAAGTAGCCTATTAGCAAATTAATTTTTTAGTTGACAGAAGAGAGTTAATAAAATTGATACTTTTTTTTTTAATTTTTTTTTTTTTAAATACATCAACGAAATCGAAAAAGAGAATTTCTTGTAATTAAATTTACTTTTGAGTATTGGAATAAGGACGAGGAAAATGTCAAATTGGAAATATTTAATGTAATATTTTATTTTAGAAAGTATCTTTAATTGAATTAGATAATTGTGACTTCTGCTCCTTTTAACTGGGTCAATGATTGATTCATTAATTTTTTTTCATAAAAAAATTTCATTGTTTAAAAGCATTAAAGCTGCTATTCAAGGGGAACACTTTCATTAGAAATTCTCAATTATTTTCTTTTCTTTTTTACTCTTTTTATAAAATTAATAAACAGCCGAAGAAGATTTTGCATTTTATTCCTTTAAAGATAAATATCTCAATTTATTGTTTTTATCTTTTAAAGGTAGACACAGGGCGGATCCAGAGGTGTTTCTCGGGGGGGGGAGTCTGGTGTGACTCGTCGCACAGCACACTATTTTTTTTAATTTCGGTAATTTAAAAGCCCATTCTGTACTTGTTTGCCAGAATATAAATACACATCAAATTTGTAAGTATTAATTTTAAAAATTTTACATTAAAAATACATTTTTTTGCAAAAAAAAGGTATTTTTTCGAATCTCGGGGGGGGGGGTAATTACCCCCTTTACCCCCCCCCTCCTTGTATCCGCCCTTGGGTAGACAGGATTATGTTTTTCATTTATAATCTGTAATAAATGACAATTATTTTAAATATATTTATGTCTATCCAATAGCATTTTATCATGAGGAAGTGAATTCAATATTACATTAAATAATAAAATTATTTTATTATTTGATTCATTGTGAATTTTATAACATGAAAATTTTAAATAATGCTACCCCTTTCAAAATAATTAGCATATAATTTTACTGGGAATGTACAATTATATGTGGCTTAACGTATTTTACCTGGGCCCCCTCGCAACCTTTTTTTCGGGCCTTTTTTTATTATCTCACATATCGGAAAACGAAATATTTAAAAAAAATTTTATTTTTTATTTATAGATCCATGCCCTCACGATTTCATTTGCATGTCCGTCCGCCCGAACCCGTTTATTTATACATGTTACTCGCCAATACCCGCCTGTAATTTTTTCATGCAGGAGCGTACCGAGACATTTGGGGGCCTGGGGGCGTCACTAGAAGAGGGGGCCTATATGCATTTTGTACCAGAGGTGTATGTTGAATTTTTTTTCAGGGGGGGGCGTACTTTAAATATCCCCCTCCTCCCTGTAATTGACCAAAAACCAAAAACAATCTAAAAGATAAAATATTTTTTTCCCCTGACTTCCTTACTAACAAGAAGAATTGTAGCTATTTAGACCATTGTTTCATAACAGCGAGCGGCAATAAAGTGAAATTTAAATTTTGAAATGCATTTAGATTATAGGCCTATGTTCAATTTTATGAAGGTCAGTTTATTTAATTATTCCCTGCTACTTTGAAGAAAAATTTAGTCATATAAACAGCCTACGATTCTAAAAGTTTGGGAAGCAATGTTTTGGTAAAATCAGCCATCGGAAGTCCAAATTTAGTTGTTTTAAATGTTGTTAGCGATTTTTTTTTAAATTCTCTTCTTTGACTAGTTTAATTAAATTTCCTTCAATAACAAATGGAATAACCTTTAACATGTGCTACTCGTTTTCATTGAGAGCAATTATTTTATGTTTAAACAAAATTGTTTTATCAACAAAATATGGTTTTCCTTATTAAGATAAAATCAAAAATTCAAAGACAAGTAACCACTCATATTTCAAGAGTAAATTAATGAAAATTAGCTTATTACACATAAGGCAAGTATAATATACGTACCATCTATTGCAATAGTATTGAGTCTAGAGCCGGGTAATTAGGCAGCCCAAATGGCGCCTTTTGTCTGCTTTGAAAAAGGTATTTCTCACACAGACAAAGAAAGCTTTAGTGTGGATGTGCCATTGCAATAGATGGTATATGTATCTTGCCTATTATTTAATGAATCAACGGCTGATGATGGGACAATAAATTTGACTCGAAACGTTTCCCTGTTCAAACAAGCATCCAGATTTTTTTGTTATAGTGATTGAATAAGTTATGTAATAATCGAAAAAAAAGAAGATAATAAAAATAAATTAACAAAACAATATGTATTCTAACACAAAGAGATTAATAAAATGATAGTTATAAGTACTACATCATTTTAATTTTCTTGTGCTAATATATTTTATCTGAACGATAAAACAAAAGTCAAGCTTGAAAGATTAAAGATGGGGAGAATAAAACATTATTCAAATTATGAATTTTTAGAGAGTTAATTAACTCTCTCCTCCATTCGGTGTTTGTAACGTTTTTTGTAAAATGATTATTAATGGGTTCTAAATTCATTTTCATGATTAAAGATATTTTCTAATTAAGATTACCTTTTATCTTGAAAATTTGCTCATTTAAAATTTGATCTTTTGCATTTTTCCCAATTCAATTATATATGGCCGTGGAATATTTGGGTTCGGATCTCAGATAGGAAGTTAAAAAAAAATGAAAATGCAAGTGCAAAAAAAGAAGAGGTTAAAAACAGATGAATCAAGAGATGTGTGGTGCCGAAGTTCAATTAACGTATAAAAAAAAAACTTTGAAATGCTTTCTTTAAATAGGCAAGAGAAAAAATGCAGACATTATTTTAACCGAGGCGAAAAATTTCTTTTAAATCTATTGCAGGAAATGATGGGAAAATGAATTTGATCAAATCCCCCCAAAATTATTTATTGAACAATATATTACGATTAAAAGACTTTATTAAAAGATATATATATATATATATATAGAGATTCCTAGGGTATTTTTTTACTGCTTTTGAAAATTTAAATTACTAGTAGAGCTGGCAGCTTACTTCCGCCGATCAAAAGTTGTATATTGAAATTAAAATTTTAATCAATTTTAATTTATTTTTATTATCTTTTTAGGTTAAATTAATTAAAATTTTAATTTTACTCAATACCTACGGATCGGCGGGAGTAAGCTGACAGCTCTACTAATAATTTACTACAATCTCCTCTACAAAATATTTAAATTTGACATTTTAAATCAAAATACGGCTGCCGGCCAACATGAGGCAGGACTCACCTTAGGACAGAGCAATTATCAGTATATTTAAAACTATAGACTGCGAGTTGGTATTATCTAATGAACCGAATACCGAAAGTCCGTGGGCCATGCACTGAACGGTAACGGACACTCTAAATATAGATAAAAGTAAAGAAGATATTTTCAAAACGAAAAATAGAATGCATTATGTTGTAAGAATAATATAATTTTCAGCATCATAACAAACATTTTAAGAAAACAAATGGAAGGCAAATAATTTATTCATTATTAATAATTAACAGAAATATAAAAGAAAAAAAAAATAGGAAATAAGGAACAAAAGGCATCGTTGGTGGCTTGTCGAGTGGCAGCCATTTTGGTTGATTCTCAATCCACTCACAAGACAGAGGAGGCGAGAAAACGAGGAGAATTTAGTGTGAAGGCACCATGGCTGATTACTGAGCCCGAGGGATCTTTGAGGGGAATGGGAAAGGGGGATAGAGGCAAGAAGAGACGAGACGGCAAACCACCGCCTGCTAAACAATCAAATCTCTTGACATCAGACCTCTAATCCTATTGGTTCAAATATTTTAAACAATAAACGACTAATAAAATCGAATAAATAAATAAAATAGCTGGGAACCTAGCAACGGAGAAGAGCAACAATCGTTCCGGCTAAGAGATGCCAAGCCCGGCGATTCTTTGGGTGGGTGACCCCCAGTAATGGATTTACCCCTAGGCCCGTGAGGCCCGGGCCTAGGGAGCGAAAAAATTAAGTTCCGCAAAAAAAATTTTTGACAGGGCGAAAAAAAGGTAAAATAATTTATTTCCATGCACGGGGAAAAAATTTTCCACAGGGCGGAAAAATTTAGTCCCGCGAAAACAGAATTTTTCACAGGGGCGGAAAACTTAAGGTTCAGCAAAAGGAAAGATTTTTGACAGGGCGGAAAAAAGTTCGAAGGTAAAATGATTTCCATGCACGAAAAAAATATTTTCCGCAGAAACATTTTTGAGTTCGGAATGTTCCCTGGAGGTCATCGATATATAAACCCCATAAACATAAAACCACTCTGTAGCCGAAAGGTCAATTAAAAAAAATACAAATATGTTTCCAAATTAAATAAAATGTGAAAGAGTTTCATTTACGAATCCTAATCACCTTATATGAAATTCTTTTGAGAATAAATTCTGTTTCACTTAAAGGATTGTTGTGAAATTTGAACCGGGAGAAGTGGAGAAAATCTTGATTCGAGATAAATATTTAGCTTCCATTTATATCTCACCACTCTTCGTTTTAGTACTTTCTAACTATTATTATTATTATTATTACCTACCACTATAAGAGAAAGTAGCAAGTAGGCATATACACAGACGCACATTAAGATTATCGATACGAACTTAAACCATTTTAATCCTTAAATTCAAATAAATAAATATGACACAAAGTTACTTACCAAGCTCTAAGCTTATAGACATTCTGGACCGGAGTCTAATTGAATGTCTCCCTCCATCTCTTGTACTCTAATTCCAAATAGTTCGTACAGTGCCCAGGCCATAGTAAGTCACAGGTATGTTCATTTCTGCAAGAATAGAGAAAAAATACATGTTAAGATATAAAATCAGTGGCAAATGTAAGTTTTTATTTTTTTGAACTACAAATTTGGAACACTATTTAAATAATTTTACAAAAAATGTTATTAGAATGGGAAAAAGGTAATTGATAAAATAGCAGGAGGGAAAATTTGCATCAAAGTAATCTCCACCGGCCTCGAGCTATACAATAGAAAAATAATTGACCTATGTATCAATTAATTAATTCTCTGAATATTTAGAGGTCCACTAAACCGACTAAAATAAATAATCAATAAGAAGCAAAAATAGAAGAGACCGTAACATCATGTAGTGAAAGTGAGAACATTGTTTCTCTCTATACTATAAGCTCTACGAAGTCAAGGAGATTAATTAACAAGATGAATCGCCAGAAATTTCGAAAGTGGAGGAAAAAAAATATAAGTCCACATAATAATAAAAAAAATCTGGTGTGACTGGCGCACAGTACACAACTTTCTCTTACCTTAGGTAATCGAAAGTTGTGTACTGTGCTTGTCACACCAGATTTTTTGTGTCGACATGTATTTAGTTTCCGACAGTACAGTACATTCGATTTTCAAGATGTAAAATTTATAACTATGGGGAAATATTTATATTTTGTTACCATGGCAACCATTTCTCCTATCTTTTCTATGTAGTACAAGAGTAAAGTGGTCTTCAGAAGATTTCAATCACAAAATGAGAATATACATTTTATTGAAAATCTAAAAAATAATTGATTTTTGAATTAAAAAAAAAATCGTTGGAGCAAATTTAGAGAAAATCGAAAAAAACTGAAAAAGTGCATCAGTAAAGTACTAGTACTCTTTGGTCGATTTTGTTCAAATGGGGGTGCCTAACTTAAATATAAAATTTCAACCTCCTAGCTCTTTTCGTTCTTGAGATATTTTGTTCACAGACACACACACACACAGACACACAGACAGACAGACCATGTCGCGAAAACCACTTTTTTGGATTCAGGGGACCTCAAAACGTGAAGATCCATCAAAATCTCGACATCGAATTTTTGACACGAATCCAATACTTTCTCTCTCTATATATATTAACATATATATAGAGGTAAGAGAAAGTAAAAAAAATAATCAAAATGTAATCAATAATCAAAATAAAATATGAACTCGAGTTAGAAGTTCGATATTTTTATAATTAATACAAAAAAGAAAAATAATTGTAAAAAATCTGGTGTGACTGGCGCACAGCACACAACTTTCTCTTACCTTCGGTAATCGAAAGTTGTGCACTGTGCTTGTCACACCAGATTTTTTGTGTCGACATGTATT
This sequence comes from Euborellia annulipes, assembly GCA_023213315.1. Lineage (NCBI taxonomy): Eukaryota > Metazoa > Arthropoda > Insecta > Dermaptera > Anisolabididae > Euborellia > Euborellia annulipes. The sequence continues at coordinate 21,693 of JAKCPI010001627.1, read as the reverse complement.
TAGTTTCCGACAGTATGGTACATTCGATTTTCAAGATGTAAAATTTATAAGTATGGCAAAATGTTTATATTTTGTTACCATGGCAACCATTTCTCCTATCTTTTCTATGGAGAACAAGAGTAAAGTGGTCTTCAGAAGATTTCAATCACAAAATGAGAATATACATTTTAAAGAGCAACTAAAAAATAGTTGATATATGAATTTTAAAAAAAAATCGTTGGAGCAAATTTTGAGAAAATCGAAAAAAACTGAAAAAGTGCATCAGTAAAGTACTAGTACTTTTTGGTCGATTTTGTTCAAAAGCTTCGTGTCACGTCCCATGGGGGTGCCTAACTTAAATATAAAATTTCAACCTCCTAGCTCTTTCCGTTCTTGAGATATTTTGTTCACAGACACACACACAGACAGACACACAGACAGACCATGTCGCGAAAACCACTTTTTTGGATTCAGGGGACCTCAAAACGTGAAGATCCATCAAAATCTCGACATCGAATTTTTGACATGAATCCAATACTTTCTCTCTCTATATATATTAACATATATATAGAGGTAAGAGAAAGTAAAAATGACATATGTAGATTAAAAAAGTTTAAATTACAAGTTACTAATAGGCCTAGTTTTTTTTTTTAAGTTAATTCCATTTCTCTGCATTTAATTATAATATTAATCAAGTTTAATGTCTGGTTTCATTTGTGCAATTATATTTGTTTTAACTTTTAATTAAGAGAAGTTAATTAATTTGATGTTCAATCAATATAGAAAAACAAAAACATTAAAATAATTGGATATTGATATGCATAAGAAGATCAAATGTGATCAAAAAGAAATTTTTTATCAAAATCTAATCAACAGTGGAATATATTAATATATAGATCTATATAAAAAAGTAAATATGAAAACACCCTGGGATAAATTTTATTTTCAGTTCTAATTTTTCTTCACTGTTTATAGTATACCTGTATTTTATTCTGCTTGAAAAGAATCATTAACATGTAGTTGTTGTTTGGTTATGTATAGACAAATACACGCATAAAGCTTAACATGTTCATGAAAAATTGATTAAATAAAAGAGTATATGAGTATATATATATTTTAGAGACAATGTCACTCTCAGTCGGTTGTTTTTTAAATTATTTATTCAAAATTCTCTTTACTGAGCTTAACGGAATATTTATTACAAAATATAAAAATTTGGTGTGATAACACTGTGCAACAAGAAAAAAAGCCCCGAGAAAATTCCTTCAGATTCTTAAGTAAAATGACCTCCTGAATTCAAATATTCGTTTTCCCCCAGGACGTACCGTTTTCGGGGGGTAGCCCCCTACTTATTTCCACCCCTTTTCGTTAATTATAGGGCCACGAAAAAAATTTGGAGGGATGAAAAGGAATATTTTAGCCTTAACATTTCTTCAGAAGGTCTAGAGAAGTGAAAAGTTAAAAAACATTAACATTTGGTTCCAAGGGGGGATGTGGGGGAGGGTTTTGTCCCTTAAAATTCAAAAAAATCGTTAAAAATGATCGATTTTTTCTGATTTTTCCTAATTTTTTCACTGATTTTCTACATATTCCAGCTTACAGACCCACCACACCCTTCCGTAAACATCCCTCAACTAACAAAAAATATATAGGATAAAGCGGGTGGGGTGTGGACAATTCCAAAGCCCTTGCAAGAAGATGGAAGATTCACAGCTCAGTTGGTCAAATTGGCAAATATGCGGCTAACTTTCACTTTTTGGAGCTGATCTTTACAAATTTAAAGTTAAATATACGGATTCTTCTCTGTTCTTCAATATTTCCATATTTTATCTAAAGGGGTAGAAATTATTTCTTGTCAATAATTGAAAAAAAATTCTTCTTGCAAGGGCTTCGGAATCGCTCACACCCCACCCGCTTTGTCCTATATATTTGTTTTTAGTTGAGGGATGTTTAAGGAAGGGTGTGGTGGGTCTGTAAGCTGGAATATGTAGAAAATCAGTGAAAAAATTGGGAAAAATCAGAAAAAATCGATCATTTTTCATGATTTTTTTGCATTTTAAGGGACAAAATCCTCCCCCCACATCCCCCCTTGGAACCAAATGTTAATGTTTTTTAACTTTTCACTTCTCAAGACCTTCTGAAGAAATGTTATGGCTAAAATATTCCTTTTCATCCCTCCAAATTTTTTTCGTGGCCCTATAATTAACGAAAAGGGGTGGAAATAAGTAGGGGGCTACCTCCCGAAAACGGTACGTGCTGGGGGAAAACGAAGGTCATATTTGGATTCAGGAGGTCATTTTACTTAAGAATCTGAAGGAATTTTCTCGGGGCCAGAAAAAAAGTTTCATTTTGTTGCACAGTGTAATCGCACAGCACACAATTTTCTCTTATATTCGATAATTGAAAGTTGTGTTCTGTGCTTGTCACACCAGATGTTTGGTGTAGAAAGCAAATTAATCAAAATTTTACTCAAAAATGGCGATTTGAGGACTTAAAATCGGAACCTACGCAATAAACGTAATCTACATGCCAAATTTCAGCTTTATATAGTTAAGGCGCTGCATTGTCATCACTAAAGACCGGACAAAAAAGCATAAAAAAATGGAAAAAAGTGCTTAAAAAAGCATAAAAAACTTGAATAAAAAGTTGATAAATAAGCATAAAAGTTGAAAAAAAGCATCTCATAAGCAATTTTTACTCATACCAATGGCGTATACAAATTTTTTTTTTAAAGAAACTAAATTTATTCCGCCCCGCCCTGCGAAAAATTTTGTTTTTGCGGAACCAAATTTTTTCACCCTGCGGAAAAATTTTTTTTTACAGGACTATATTTTTTTCGCACTGCGGGGTTTTTGGAAATTTTTTTTTTTAAGGGGGAAGCCGGCCCCTCCCCTCCCCCTTAAATAGAAATGCCTGGACCACCAATAGATATTATCTCATATATATAACGGTTATCGTAAAGTTTTATATGACCTAAGTAGCCGAAAAGACTGTGTAGGAAAAAAATCTGGTGTGACTGGCGCACAGCACACAACTTTCTCTTACCTTCGGTAATCGAAAGTTGTGTACTGTGCTTGTCACACCAGATTTTTTGTGTCGACATGTATTTAGTTCCCGGCAGTAGGAAATATTTGAATTCAGGTGTAAAATTTATAAGTATGGGAAAATATTTATATTTTGTTACCATGGCAACCATTTCTCCTATCTTTCCTATGAAGCACAAGAGTAAAGTGTGCTTCAAACAATTTTGAGGGGCAAAACGAGAATATACATTTGAAAGAACATCTAAAAAATAATTGATTTTTGAATTTTAATCAAAATCGTTAGAGCGAATTTTGAGAAAATCAAAAAAAACTGAAAAAAGTACATCAGTAAAGTACTAGTATTCTTTGGCCGATTTTGATTAAAAGCTTATTTTGTCGGTCCCGGGGGTGTTTAACTTAAATATAAAATTTCAGCCTCATAGCTTAATTCCTTCATGCTTAAAATTGAACACACACACACAGACAGACACACAGACAGACACAGACAGACAGACCATGTCGCGAAAACCACTTTTTGGATTCAGGGGACCTCAAAACGTGAAGATCCATCAAAATCTCGACATCGAATTTTTGACATGAATCCAATACTTTCTCTCTATATATATTTACATATATACATAGGTAAGAGAAAGTAAAAAATGAATTAGATTTAAAATTTATAACAATAAACTTAGAAATTTTTATAAAAAAAATTCTTTGGCCAAGAAATTTACCATTTTAACCACAAAAGAAAAAAAATTGCAGTCAACTAAGTGACAAAAATTTAATGGAAGACTGGTATAGATAGGCTATATTAGTCTTACCTCGGGTAACTCATAATCGCCTACCACAAAAATCAAACTTGAGTGATTTTTTTATCAATTTAGATGAAATGAAATTTTTTTTTAGAACGCCTGTAGATCGGCAACTAGTAACGCTAACAAAAGAGAAGAAAAGTGAGAAATCTCTAGGGGTCCATCTCTAGAGAGACCCATGTAGAGCACACAGAAGAGGAAAAGCTTAAACCACTCGCTCAATTCATTCCCTTTGCTTAACGATGCGAATCTACCAACATATTCTTCTTTGCTTTAGGTACTTTCACAATTAAAGTGTAACAGAAGTGAGATAAAGTCTGATAAGAAAGAGAAGGTAAATAAATAGAAAAAAATCTGGTGTGACTGGCGCACAGCACACAACTTTCTCTTACCTTCGGTAATCGAAAGTTGTGTTCTGTGCTTGTCACAACAGATTTTTTGTGTCGACATATATTTAGTTCCCGACAGTACTGAACATATGAATTCAGATGTAAAAAAATTTATAAGTATGGGAAAATATTTATATTTTGTTACCATGACAACCATTTCTCCTATCTTCCCTATGAAATACAAGAGTAAAGTGGTCTTCAGAAGATTTCAATTGCAAAATGGGAATATACATTTTAAAGAGAATCTAAAAATTAATTGATTTTTGAATTAAAAAAAAAAATCGTTGGAGCAAATTTTGAGAAAATCGAAAAAAACTGAAAAAGTGAATCAGTAAAGTGCTAGTACTTTTTGGTCGATTTTGTTCAAAAGCTTCGTGTCACGTCACATGGGGGTGCCTAACTTAAATATAAAATTTCAACTTCCTAGCTCTTTTCGTTCTTGAGATATTTTGTTCACAGACACACAGACACACACCCAGACACACAGACAGACCATGTCGCGAAAACCACTTTTTTGGATTCAGGGGACCTCAAAACGTGAAGATCCATCAAAATCTCGACATCGAATTTTTGACATGAATCCAATACTTTCTCTCTATATATATATTACATATATACATAGGTAAGAGAAAGTAAAAAATAAAAAATTATCTGATATTTGATTTAAATAAATTATGAATGAAATATGGGGGGGGGGGGAGCCAACACATTGTTATTATTCGGGTAATTGTAGTTTTGTTTTTTTCTAGTAAAGTTTTTATTATTATTATTATTTTTTAACCTCTATTAAAAAAAATCTGGTGTGACTGGCGCACAGCACACAACTTTCTCTTACCCTTCGGTAAGAGAAAGTTGTGCACCGTGCTGGTCACACCAGATTTTTTGTGTCGAGATATATTTAGTTTCCGATAGCACCTTAGTTTCAAACTTGCATTTTAAATGTTGACTGCTTCAAATAAACTATGGTTATTTTTCAAAATTTTAATCTCATATTTGGACATTTTATACACAATATAGAATCGTAAATAAATACAAAATTTCATAAGAATTGGAAAAAAAAATTTTAAATGCCTAAAAAGTTCCAAAGGGGACCCCCTTTTGAATCGAAATTAACATACAAATCCCTATAGGAAATTAACATTGTTCCTATTCGAAGATAAGGTGGAAAGGGAATTTAAAAAGAGTAGAGAGAGACGATAATGTTTGCAAGTGAGAGAGAGACATATATGTTTTCTTTGAAACAATTAAAGACACAAATAAATTTAAAAAAAATGGGAATTTAAATAAGAATTGATTTTTAATCTAATAAAAAGAAAAAGATTTAAATTCCGTTACCATGGCAACCATTTCTATCTTTCCTATGAAGAACAAGAGTAAAGTGGTCTTCAGAAGATTTCAACGGCAAAATGAGAATATACATTTTAAAGAGCATCTAAAAAATAGTTCATTTATGAATTTTAAAAAAAATCCTTGGAGGGAATTTTGAGAAAATCGAAAAAAACTGAAAAAAGTACATCAGTAAAGTACTAGTACTTTTTGGCCGATTTTGTTCAAAAGCTTATTTTGAGATTCTTCAAAGGTACCTAAGTTAAATATAAAATTTCAATCCGGTAGCTCAATTCCTTCATGCTAAAAAAATGGTTCCACACACACAGACACACACACACACACACACACACACACAGAGACCAATTTGCGGGACCCACTTTTTTGGACTCAGGGGACCTCAAAACATGTATATCCATCAAAATCTCGACATCGAATTTTTGACATGATCGCAATACTTTCTCTCTCTATATATTTCATATATAGGGTAAGAGAAAGTAAAAAATAGGTGTGGAAGCGAAGAAATTTTTTTCGGGGGAGGTGTAATAAAATTAAGTTTGGAAACTGCTTGTCTAATATCACTAGTCGACAAAAATGAACTTTTTTTTCTTTCACAAGAATGAAGATATAAAATTCTAGAAGTATTTTTCACCCTGAATTCAGATATGTAGTTAGAATTTTTCCATCAGGCACAGTTTTAGAGATATAGAGCAAAATAGATTTTAATAGAAAATGTGCTCTAAAACGGCTTTTATTTAGAATGTTCAAACTATTTTTAACGCCGCACCCCGTAAAAATATGCAGTTAGTTAGAATTCATATAAATTTTAAGTTTCACTCCAATCGGAGGTCATTTAGACGTGCCGCAAACGGCTTAAAATTTAGAAAAATCATAATTTTTAAGATTTTTTTTGCTTTGATCACCCCTAATATATTTTTAGATAACCCTGAATGCAAAAAACATACATGTACGATATTCTATAGTTCTTTGGCTTTCTAAAAATCATTTTTTCGTAAAAATCTGTTAATTATTAACGAAATTATGAACAAAAACGTCATCAAAGAAAAAACACAAGTACACTCACTGGTCGAAAAAAATGGACTTCAATTGAATTAAAAAGCGAACCCTATCTACGAGAAGCTAATGTATCCTCTTGGAGCATAGGTTCACGGGCACTAACTTTATTATATATTATTAAAAAAAAATATATTTTTTGAATCTGATCCTATCTTTATTTATACTTCTAAAAGTATATCGTACATGTATGTTTTTTGCATTCAGAGATATTTAAAATTGTATTAGGGGTGACCAAAGCAAAAAAATCTTAAAAATTTCGATTTTTCTAAACTTTAAGCCGTTTGCGGCACGTCTAAATGACCTCCGATTGGAATGAAACTTAAAATTTATATGTATTCTAACTATCTGCATAATTTGACGGGGTGTCGCGTTAAAAATAATTTGAACATTTTAAATAAAAGCCGTTTTAGAGCACATTTTCTATTAAAATCTATTTTGCTCTATATCTCTAAAACTGTGCCTGATGGAAAAATTCTAACTACATATCTGAATTCAGGGTGAAAAATACTTCTAGAATTTCATATCTTCATTCTTGTGAAAAAAATCTTGTCGACTAGTGTATTTGGACCCTGTTATGCAATAGTCGGTCAAGCGTCAAAAAATTAAAAATTGAGTTAAGCACGGAATATTGTTTCAAATACTACAATTAATAGTATTTTTTATTAAATATGTCCTAAAAAAATTTATATTTAGGCCGGTATTCATAATCGAGACCTATTGAACAAGTCAGACTAAAGTAATTGCTTAAGTTCACTTTCGATTCATAGTCACAAACAAGCAATCCTTTGAGTCAGTGCAAACAAGCAGCACCTGGCGGAGACTTGACAAAGTAAAGACTTGTTACCTAGGTCACTAACCCTTACTTATTCGATGTTTTCGTTATTCAGAGTTATTTCTTAAGCCAAGACTAGTTTCAAATAAGTTCGTTCGATTTCATAGTGATTTTTCATGCGGACCAGATAGCAAACAAGTCAGAATTTAACAAGTCAAGTCGAGAGGTGACTTGAGTCTTTGTTTTTGACAGCAGTTGTCAGATTTTAATTTTCAAATTATCATAAAAGTAAAAAATTAAGATAAGAATTAATTATTAAATTAAATTATTATTAAATAACATTATTATTTATTCAAATTTCCACTTGGAATATAATAATTAATAAAAATATATTTTTTTGCAGTTCTATTTTGGAAATTATAGTTTATAATAAAAGAAGAGCATTATTATATTATTATAAAAGGCAAATGAATACTTTGTTTTAAATAACTATTAATTATTTAAATTTACATTTGGAATATAATCTTTAATAATAACTAAAATATTTATTTTAGATGGACTTGCACACACAATTATGATTTAAATTTATATTGTGAAAGTGTTTTTTATGATGAACTAAAGTGTTGATAGTTAATAAAATAAAACACGGTAGTTTTTTGGTTGCAGGTCAATATTCGACTGAACATTCAGTTCAGATGGTTATAAATCATAATCTTCAGGCTTGGAAATCACAATCAAGTTATATTTACTATAATAAATGAATGCTTTCATTTCTTTATAATATAAAAATACATTTTAGTTTTATGATTAACAAAATTTTAAATAAATTAAATTTTCATTGTACATGTAATATTTGTTATTTACCTAAAGAAACCAAAAATCCTTTGTAAAGATATTTAATAGGAACCGACCGAATATTCGGTTTCGGTTACGGTTTCGGCCAGTTTCGGCCAAAAAGTGGCCGAACCTTTCGGCCGGCCGAAACCAGAGTCTGAAAAAATGGAATGAGACTCGCATGCAAAAAAAAAAAGGTCAAATAATTTGCACTTGAGGGAGAAAAAAATTTTAGTCTCCCTAAAAAAAAGGTAAAATGATTTTCACGGGAGGGAAAAAAAAATTCAAAAAAAAAAAAAAAGGTAAAATGAAAAAAAATTTTTATAGGAAATACAAGTTTCGGTTTCGGTTACGGTTTCGGCCGAAACTAAGGTTGAGGCCGAATATTCGGTTTCGGTTTCGGTTTCGGCTGAAAATCTTGTTTCGGTCGGACCCTAATATTTAAGAACAATTATTTTTTCCAAATGATTTGTCTATATATTTTTTTTATTAATAAATATATATTTCTATGCATATTAAGGCCTTATTATAGTTTTTAACCTAAAAAGGTTTTTAATTCAGCTGTCCTTGTTTATTTTTTTTTTTTTAATTTTTATATTTTTGTAAAAAAATTAATTATTTTTTTTTTAATTTTTATATTTTTTTAAAAAAATTAATTATTTTTAATTAAATGATTTAATTTATAGTATTTATTTAAATTAATTTCAAATTTTATTATGTTGCCTACTTCACAAAACGTCAAATTATTTTTTCACAATAATATAATATTTCTGTAATATTTTATTCTTTGAAATTTTTGACTCGCCATATTAGCCGAAGGTTGCCGATTGTATCCGATCGGAGCCGAGAATAGCCGAAGTCGTTGACTTGACGAAGCAATTGGTTTGGCAAACAAGCAATGTTTATTGGAACTCTGACTTCAAAAAGTCTTGCTTGAATAATGTTTATGAAATCATAAGCGAACTAGATCGACTTGTTCAAAAAAGTCTTGCTTCATGGAGTCAGACTTAAGCACGAAAACAAGTTTCAATTATGAATACGGCCCTTAATGTTACTTGCAAAATTGACAAAAAAAATTATTATATAGTCTATAATCCAATGAAAGCCCACGGGGCGTGGTGTAGAGGTTAGCGTGCTAACCTCATATACCAAACGTCGCGGGTTCGGACCCCAGGCAGTCCGATGATTTTATTTAAGCCATCTGGATACCAGATGGCTTAAATAAAAATGCCTGGACCCTAATATATATAAATTCATAAATAACGGTTATCGTCTAAAGTCTTAAATGGCCTGAGCTGCCGAAAAGACAGTGTGAATGTGTGTGTGAGTGTGAGTGTGAATGAGAAAAAAGTGTGAATGTTTTTTAAAAAAAAAAAAAAAAAAAAAAAAAATCCAATGAAAGAAAAAAAAAAAAAAAAAAAACTTTAATGTTAATTTTCTCAAATCTCGGTAGCTGGCGCTTGACACCCTAATGCGTAACAGGGTCCATTTATTCAAAATCTATAATTATATGGTAGTGCCAGTATTTAACTAACTGAAGATTATTAAATTTTTTAATATATTTGCCATGGTAACAAAATATAAATATTTTTCTATGTTTATAAATTTTATATCACGAATTTAAATATTGATAAACTAGACGGGCTGCGCCCCCTGGACCCCCTTGTTCGCCTACTTATATACATACCGGTACATACATTTTCCCTTTTCATTTTTATATGTAGAGATTATTTTAGCGGTTAATTATTCATGAACTTAAGATTTTTTGTGAATCATATCCTTTCCGGGACTCTCCCGGTACACAGACAAAAAAATTTACGCCAATATTTTAGAATTCAAAATGTAAATAAATAAAAAAAATCGTAAACATGGGTAAATATTTATATTTTGTTACCATGGCGCTATCCCTGAGACCTGATTGGTTGTTTCACACATCGGACACCCTCTTACCCTTTTATATATAAGTATGATGATATTTATTGTAAAAAAAAAAACTCAGGTGTGCCAAGCACAAACACAACTTCCATCCGAAGGTAAGTGAGATTTGTGTGCTGTGCGGCTAGTCACACCAGGTTTTTTAAATAATAAAAAAATATTAAAATTAAATAATCTTCAGTTAGTTAAATTGAAGAGATTCAAAGATTTTAAATAATATTAGACAAGCGGTTTCCAACCTTCCGGAAATAGGAAAGAAGAGATTAATTCCTTTGTTTATATCTTGAATTCTATTATATCGACGGAAAAAAAATATATGTGGACACAAAAAAATCTGGTGTGACACAACTTTTTATCACCGAGTGTAAGCGAAAGCTGTGTGCTGTGCGACAAATCACACCAGATTAAATGTATGTGTTTGTGTAAAAGATAGGAAAAAAATCTGGTGTGACTGGCGCACAGCCCCCTAAAGGGGTGCCTAACTTAGATAGAATATTTCAATCTCCTAGCTCTTATTGTTGTTGAGATTTTTTCACACAGACAAGACCAATTTGCGGGACCCTTTTTTTTGGACTCAGGGGACGTTAAAGCGTGTATATCCATTAAAATCTCGACATCGAATTTTTAACAAGATCGCCAAACTGTATTTATTTCATATATAGGTTAAGAGAAAGTAAAACGAATGCTAAAAGAAATTTTCAAACAAAATAATTTACTTATATTAGGTTTCAAACCGAAAAAAAGCCAAAAATAAAATTTTAATTTCCATATGTATATATTTATGTAGGCCTACAAGATTTTCTACCATGTTTGAGTGTGTGTGTGTGTGTGTAGATTTGGTAATCACTAAAAATAATAATTAAAAATAAAATATTAAATGTTTTAATGAAAAAACCAAATGGATTAAAAAAAAAAAAAAAATTAAAGATGAATTAATATATAATTTAAGGGAGTGCATTGAACGAAGTGGGGCGATTTATATCAAAAACTATTCATTAACAAACCAAAATAAATAAAAAAAAGGGAATTAAATAAATACACTAAACGAATGATGGACCGATAAGCTTAGAGGCTCGACTTGTACTTCCCTAGAGCAGGCCTAAGCTCTGCACAACTTAACTTAAAGAGTAAAAATTATTCCCATTTATATTTCACAGAGATATTTTTAATTGAAATCCTAAATTGGTAAAAGTCTTGTCCTTCCTCGACGGTGACATGTTTGCCGAAGGTGAGCAAGGGACACTGGCTAGGCCCAAAGCCCGCTGAAGGCGGGTCTTGCAGCTAGTTTCATATAAAATATTTCACTTTTTAATGTCACACAAAAAGATGAACTCCAGGCTTTGAAAATTACTGATTTTAATATGAAATTAAACAGTGAAATAGAATTTATTTTTTCAATTAAAAAAAAAAAATATTTAATTAGCTAATTATGATAGAAAAGCATGGGGTGGGGGAGGAGAGCGAAAAAGAGAACGGACTTCATTTGATTAAAGAAAAACATGTTAATAATAGAGATTAATAAAGAATATTTGTTTTTAAATTTGATATATTAAGAAAAATAGTATTTTAGTTTATTAGAAGGGGGTGATTTACACCCTCTCACTCCCTGGGTGTCATACTTTATCAGAATGTTATAATTACAAATTGGATAATATTATGAGTTTATTAAAAAGAGAAAAAAAAAATGAAAATATACTAAATATGTAATATTGCGATCATATAAAAAATTCGACGTCGAGGATATATACTCGTTTTGAGGGTCCCTAATTCCAAAAAAAAAGTGGGTCCCTCAAAATGCTCAGTAGGGATGTTTGTTTGTTCAAATCTATTTCGACACAAAAAAAAATCTGGCAAACAAATACAGAATGCAACTTTAAATTACCGAAAGTAAGAGAAAGTTGTGTACTGTGCAATCACTCACACCAGATTACCTCTCCCCCTCACTGAAAAACTCCTCTGGATCCGCCCTTGTTAAGGGGAGGGAGAGAGAACATACCCCAATTGATTGGAGGAAAGAATTTTATAAAAAATATAATTTTTATTTTGAAATTTTATTTATAATAGTAATTTGGAGTATTAGAAGGGGTGGATTACACCCTCTCTCATCCCACTTTATTAAATACCTTAATAATTAGATGATCAAACGGGGAGTCGTGAATTTGGGGGGTGAACGAACGTCCTTTTTGCACAAATAACAAAGAAATAGACGAAATTTAAGAATTTAATTTTTCAATTTAAAAAAATATTTAATTACTAATTATAATAGAAAAGTTAGAGTTTTTGTTAAGAAAAGTCATGGGGTGGGGGAGGATGGAGAGAAAAAGAGAACGGACTTCATTTGATTAAAGAAAAAATGTTAATAATAGTGAATTAATTAATAAGTTTTGTTTTTAAATTTTATCTATTAAAAAAAATAGTATTTTAGTTTATTAGAAGGGGGTGATTTACACCCTCTCACTCCCTGGGTGTCATACTTTATCAGAGTGTTATAATTATACCAAATTGGATAATATTATGAGTATATTAAAAAGAGAGAAAAAAAAGTGAAAATATAAATAATTATAAAATGTTAGTTAATCCGTTATGCAAATGAGATAAGGAAATATTCAATACCTTAATGATAAGATGACCAAACGAGCAGGTGGATGAACGTCTTAATTGCACAAATAACACAACACAATATAAAATAAACTAAAACACACGCGAGAGACGAACGGAGTGACTCATGACACGACTCGAATTCAACTAGAGACATGCAGGCAGGCAGCAGACAGAGAGAGACAGCATTGCTCTCAGAGCGCCCAAGAAATAAAATTATCAAATAAATTCTCTATTTATAAAAAAATACTTTTCATTTGAAAACAAACTAACGGGGATTTATTCTGTTGGGAATAAAATCGATATCTCTTTATTAAATAACTATTAAAAGACTCACTTCCTTTTACCCACCCCCAAAACTCACCCTCTATAAAATAAAATACTTCTAAGCGTAATTTTTTGTATTTATTTATTTATTAGGGATCTATTCGAAGTGAAATAATTTTTAAAAGACTTATTTAATTAATCCACCCCCAAAACTCACCCTCTTTAAAATAAAATACTTCTAAGCGTAATTTTTTGTATTTATTTATTTATTAGGGATCTATTCGAAGTGAAATAATTTTTAAAAGACTTATTTAATTAATCCACCCCCAAAACTCACCCTCTATAAAATAAAATACTTCTAAGCGTAATTTTTTGTATTTATTTATTTATTAGGGATCTATTCGAAGTGAAATAATTTTTAAAAGACTTATTTAATTAATCCACCCCCAAAACTCACCCTCTATAAAATAAAATACTTCTAAGCGTAATTTTTTGTATTTATTTATTTATTAGGGATCTATTCGAAGTGAAATAATTTTTAAAAGACTTATTTAATTAATCCACCCCCAAAACTCACCCTCTATAAAATAAAATACTTCTAAGCGTAATTTTTTGTATTTATTTATTTATTAGGGATCTATTCGAAGTGAAATAATTTTTAAAAGACTTATTTAATTAATCCACCCCTAAAACTCACCCTCTATTAAAATAAAATACTTCTAAGCGTAATTTTTTGTATTTATTTATTTATTAGGGATCTATTCGAAGTGAAATAATTTTTAAAAGACTTATTTAATTAATCCACCCCTAAAACTCACCCTCTATTAAAATAAAATACTTCTAAGCGTAATTTTTTGTATTTATTTATTTATTAGGGATCTATTCGAAGTGAAATAATTTTTAAAAGACTTATTTAATTAATCCACCCCCAAAACTCACCCTCTTTAAAATAAAATACTTCTAAGCGTAATTTTTTGTATTTATTTATTTATTAGGGATCTATTCGAAGTGAAATAATTTTTAAAAGACTTATTTAATTAATCCACCCCCAAAACTCACCCTCTATAAAATAAAATACTTCTAAGCGTAATTTTTTGTATTTATTTATTTATTAGGGATCTATTCGAAGTGAAATAATTTTTAAAAGACTTATTTAATTAATCCACCCCCAAAACTCACCCTCTATAAAATAAAATACTTCTAAGCGTAATTTTTTGTATTTATTTATTTATTAGGGATCTATTCGAAGTGAAATAATTTTTAAAAGACTTATTTAATTAATCCACCCCCAAAACTCACCCTCTATAAAATAAAATACTTCTAAGCGTAATTTTTTGTATTTATTTATTTATTAGGGATCTATTCGAAGTGAAATAATTTTTAAAAGACTTATTTAATTAATCCACCCCTAAAACTCACCCTCTATAAAATAAAATACTTCTAAGCGTAATTTTTTGTATTTATTTATTTATTAGGGATCTATTCGAAGTGAAATAATTTTTAAAAGACTTATTTAATTAATCCACCCCCAAAACTCACCCTCTATAAAATAAAATACTTCTAAGCGTAATTTTTTGTATTTATTTATTTATTAGGGATCTATTCGAAGTGAAATAATTTTTAAAAGACTTATTTAATTAATCCACCCCTAAAACTCACCCTCTATAAAATAAAATACTACTAAGCGTAATTTTTTGTATTTATTTATTTATTAGGGATATATTCGAAGTGAAATAATCTATTTTTTCACAAATTCATTTGTTTATATTTACCCTTTTTTTAATGACACCTGTATGATTTTATTTATTTTTTCAAAATTAACGAATATTTTCTATTTCTTTTTATTATTCAAAAACTATTCAGTTTTTGAAAAAATGTCAAAGAATAAAAACTTTTTAAAATAGTATTTTATCATAATATAACAAAAAATTAAAATTTCAAAATTTTTGAAAAAACTTTTTAAGAAAGTACTACTTCTAAGGACGTATTTACTCCAAAATTATAGAAATCTACAATTTTAGTGTAAGGAGCATATACCAAGTTTCATCGATCTAGCTGCTTTGGTTTTTAAGCAATCGTGTTCACACACACACACACACACGACATAATGCCAAAAATGGTTTTTGGACTCAGGGGGCTAAAAGTGGAGAAACATCAAAATCTCGAAGCGAATTTTTTACGATTACATAACTTTCTCTATACGAGAAAGTAAAAAAATGAAATAAAATTAATGTAAAATATTGTAAACGAACCCTTGCAAGGACAAATCGTCCAAGCAATATTTAAATAAAAAAAAAAAATAAAATAAATACTACTAAGCTTAATTTTTTGTATATATTTATTTATTAGGGATATATTCGAAGTGAAATAATTTTTTAAAGACTTATTTTTACAAAAAAAAAACGAAATTTCCCGTGTTATTTAAATGGGAAATCGAAAATATCAATGAGCCACCTCTTAATATTAATATTATGAGCTCAGGTCTTACCAAAATTTTTTTTTTCATCATTTCGAATGAGATTTTCATAGTAACTAAGGAAAAAAAAAATTTTTTTTGGCCCACCCTAATATATATAGCTAAATATTTTTCGAGATCTATAGGCCTATATTTGAATAAGATAATAGTATTCAAAATACCCCGATTCGGACTAAACAAGTAATAGATATATTTAAAACAGTGGCGGATTAATGCAATTTTGTCGGGGGGGCGGTTTTTTTTTTTTTTTTTTTTTATTTAAGGACTTTGTGGGCATCTATGTCCATTTAGACCCCTTTCCTATTTATTTAAATTGATTGGTAACAAATTCAATTGAAATTAAAGCCCGAAATCATAATTTCTTTAGATTACTAGTTTTTATAACATTGTGAATTTCTTCTCGGGGGGGGGGCGATCGCCCCCTCCCCCCTTTAATCCGCCCCTGATTTAAAGGATGTTTGGCCTCACCAATAAAAAACACTCACAGTCTCGTTAAAAATATCTAATATATTCATAAATAATTTTTATCGTATAGGCCTAAAATCTTATATAGTGTAAGTTGCCGAAAAGACTGTGTGCTTCTGTGTCTGACAAAGAGTGGGAGTGTGGAATGGGAAAAGTGTGTTAAAAAAAAACCTTAATAAAATAATTCTTAGTTATTTTTTCATTAATTTCCGTTCAATTAAAATTGCAATAAATTGAAAAAATCTGGTGTGACAAGCACAGTACACAACTTTCGATTACCAAAGGTAAGAGAAAGTTGTGTGCTGTGCTTGTCACACCAGATTTTTTGTCTCGACATATATTTAGTTTCCGACAGTAGGGTACAATTAAATTCAAGATGTAAAATTTATAAGTATGAGAAAATATTTATATTTTGTTACCATGGCAACCATTTCTCCTATCTTTTCTATGTAGTACAAGAGTAAAGTGGTCTTCAGAAGATTTCAATGACAAAATGAGAATATACATTTTAAAGAGAATCTAAAAAATAATTGATATTTGAATTTAAAAAAAATCGTTGGAGCGAATTTTGAGAAAATCGAAAAAAACTGAAAAAGTGCATTAGTAAAGTGCTAGTACTTTTTGGCCAATTTTGTTTAAAAGCTACGTGACACGTCCCATGGGGGTGCCTAACTTAAATATAAAATTTCAACCTCCTAGCTCTTTTCGTTCTTGAGATATTTTGTTCACAGACAGACAGACACACACACACACACACATAGACCATGTCGCGAAAACCACTTTTTTGGATTCAGGGGACCTCAAAACGTGAAGATCCATCAAAATCTCGACATCGAATTTTTGACATGAAACCAATACTTTCTCTCTCTATATATTAGCATATATATCTAGAGGTAAGAGAAAGTAAAAATTTACAAGCTAATCCGATTATCTTTTGCTTGGGTTTACCTCCAGAGGACATCTTGAGTGAAGGCTTGATAGAGAGATTGCATCAAAAGGACTCGCCCTCTATTAACGAGGGTCTCAGAGTGAATGATATGATGGAGGTAGTCAAGGAGTGGCAGTCAAGAGGAACAAACACTTGAGTCCTTAAGACCCAGCAAAGAGAAAACTTGGTGGTGAGAAAATGAGCTTAGTAAGAGCATTTGCTTAAAACAAATACATTTTTAAAAATCTGGTGTGACTGGTCGCACAGCATACAAATCTCTCTTTTTCGGAAGTTGTGTTCTGTGCTTGTCACATCAGATTTTTGTGTCGACATATGACTAGGTTCCGACAGTAAAGTACATTCGAATTTCAAGATTTAAAATTTATAAGTATGGGAAAATTTATATTTTTGTTACCATTTCCTCTATCTTTCCTATACAGTACAAGAGTAAAGTGGTCTTCAGAAGATTTCAATAGCAAAATGAGAATATACATCTTAGATGGTCAAGATATCAGGCTTTCAGGTGATGTTACAAACTTTATTGTATCTTTCATAGGTAGGACAAAAAAAAATCCCAAGCAAAAACTGTGCATCTTTGCCCCACCTTAACTCTAGACTCTATGGAGTATTTTTTCCAACTATTAATAGGTAGGAAATTTTCCGGGGCTATTATTAATTCAAATTAGGGTTCAAAAATATCCTGAAAGTTCAAAATTTTACCATTGAAAATCATTGGGTTAGATCTTCCTTTACGAAAAATTTTGAAGCCAATTAAAATAATTAAATCTTTCAACTAAAAATTGTTTTAATTACATTTTCTTTTCTTTTTTAATAGCCTACATAAAACAAATATGTTAAGTATGAGAGGGAGGGGGGTGTCATTTTTAATGAGTTAGAAATGTATATTTATTGTCTGAAAAGATGTGGAAATTATTATTATATCGATCTGACTACGTAATTTCCTAATTTTCCTGTAGTAAATATGAATTTTGCGTTTCACTTTAGTCTGTATTGAATATGAGCACACGGTTTTATTATCATGAAAAATTAAAAACATCCGATTGCTAAATTTAGAGATAGGCCTATCATATTTTTATCTCTACTCCCGTGTATATGTCTATTTCATGCATTAATTTGTAGTAAATTAATGTAGGCTAATAGTATCTATTGCCTCGCTCTTGGGGGCCGGTGACTTCCCTCCTCGTGAGCAAAAATTTATTCTCTTTGTGAGAAAAATCTGGTATGACTGCTCGCACAGCGCACAACTTCTCTTACTTTCGGTAATAGAAAGTTGTGTTCTGTCCTTGTCACACCAGATATTTTTATGTCGACATATATTTAGTTTCCAACAGTACGGTACATTTGAATTTCAAGAAGTAAAATTTATAAGTATGGGAAAACATTTATATTTTGTTACCAGAGCAACCATTTCTCTTATCTTTCCTATGAAGTACAAGAGTAAAGTGGTCTTCAGAAGATTTCAATGGCAAAACGAGAATATACATTTTAAAGAGCATCTAAAAAATAATTTTTGAATTTTAATCAAAATAGTTGGAGCGTATTTTGAGAAAATCGAAAAAAAAAACTGAATAATAAGTAAAGTACTAGTACTTTTTGATCAATTTTGTTTAAAAGCTTATTTTCACGCTCCAGAAGGGTGTCTAACTTGTCGCGAAAACCATTTTTTTGGATTTAGGGGACCATAAAACGTGTATATCCATCAAAATCTGGACATAGAATTTTTAACATGAATCCAATACTTTCTTTCTATATATATTAACATATATATAGAGGTAAGAGAAAGTAAAATGATTTGAAATGTTTGGTTGTATTGACCAGAGAGCCACCAATAGACTTTTCTATTAACTTGCTCTATAATAACAAAGATCTTTATATATTGTAGGGCTACTAGCAACAGCTGGTAAAGTAACGCTTTTGACCGGCTTTGTGTTCCACCTCCAGCTATTTATATTACACACACACACCACATTCATTCCATTTGGCTTCTATAATGTTAATAACAAACAGCCTGACAGCACTTTAATAGTCTCATATGGCTACCCCTTAGTATTTTAATAAAATATAAATTTAATAAACCACAATAATGTTGCGAAAAAAGTCTAACCTAATACTGGGACACTTGATATTTAATTGTCTTCGCTCTTTGGCATCAAAGACATTCACTTTAGCTTGAAATCATTAAAATTTTAATAAAAATTAGAGAACATTATCCTAAAATTAGAAGTAGGATTGAACTGGTCTGGAATACTCATTTTTTTTTTTTTATTAACTAATTTTTACTTTTAGATAGCTTATATGCTAGATAATATTAAAATAAAATTTTCCTGAATAGTCTCCAATTTTCCAAGTGGGAAAAATGTCTTTTAAAGAAAAAGATACTTTAACAAAGGCTATTACAGGATGTCACGACTACTCGAAGATAGTGGTGAGTCTAATGTGTATAAAAAATTTTTTTAATTATTTTTACTTTACTTTCTTTTACCTTTATATATGTTAATATATAGAGAGAGAAAGTACTGGATTCATGTCAATTCAATTAAAATAAATTTTTCTCGCTTGAGAGGGGAAGCGTAACCTGGATCTAGGTTCCTAATAGTTAGTTCCGATTCTAGGAAGAAATGAATTCAATTCCGGAAAGTGCAAATATACGCTATACGGGTGGAAAGATCGTTGATTCTAACTGATTTTGAAATGATAATTAAGGGATAAAATAGCAAATATGATCTCGAAAAAAATAGTATAATAGATGTCGATATTATTATTTTTTTTTTTTTTAAGTTACGATCAGCTTACTTGCTTTTTATTTCAATCTGATTTTAATCGTTGATATTATGTTTTTACAAATATATCTTCTTGTCAACTCTTTAATAACTTAATTAAAATAAATCGTAAAATAATTATTTTCAATTATGGGAATGGGACAAGCAAATTTATAGATCTTCTTAATGAATATAGCATTGACCTAAAAATAAATAGTAAAAAGTCTTGCTCAAATATTCTCTTTATTTATTCTACTGCATATTAATAATTATTAATATTGTATAAGACTGACATTTTGTAAACGTCTTCCTGAACATTTATTAAAGATCTTTTTCGTATTTTGGACCATTTAGACCCCGATCTCTGAGCACCATCTAAAATAAGAAGCGAGACCTCTATCTCCTTGGCCTAGGGAAAAGTATTGTACTTTCTTGGAGTACCCCAAATCACCACATTTGTTTTACAAAATAATATTTTTGTGCCTAATTAGTTTATAAGCCAACGAGGACTGAGGTTGGACGAATAAAATTTTGCAATTGATGGAATGTGGCTGTGAGATGTCAATTAGTGTGATGTGGAGGACAGCAGCCAGATAGGTAGACTCTATTTAATAAAACAGACTCTTTTTAACAAAACGTTTCGGCTAAATTTATTACGCCATCTTCAGTTGACATCATCTTTAACAACTGAAGATGGCGTAATAAAAGCCGAAACGTTTTGTTAAAAGAACCCTGTTTTATTAAATAGAGGCTACCTATCTGGCTGCTGTCCTCCACATCACACTAATTGAATAAAATTTTGTCCGAAACGTCTCCCTTTGGATAAAATCAGCCAAAGGGTACTAGTACTTTACTGATGTACTTTTTCAGTTTTTTTTTTGATTTTTTCGAAATTCGCACTAGCGGGGCAATCGTCCGCACCTAAGAATGATTGCCCCTGCAGTTAATAACCGCCTTGAACCAAGGAAAAAAAAATACTTTATAAAAATGCATTAGGCATCTATCGTTACAAACAGGCAGACAGAGTAACAGAAAGACTGTCTGTGTAAATTTGTTAAGTCTAGTCGCGTTGACAGCCTCCTTATTTTGTTCCTGGATGATGTTATTGTGCAAAAAATCCAAATTTACTAACAGTTCCTCACTAGCTCAACTAGAGTAGAGTGGAGAGAAACAGGAACTTGCTCTACAGTGCCTAAAGAAGTTTCACTTCAATAATGGCTACATGTACACAAAATAATAAAAATATTCTTAAGCTAGGTCTTGAATACTTAATCTTTTTTCATATGCGCTTCCTTTTTACCATATTTCTAATTTGCCGAAAGCTTAAAGATCCACTAAAAAATTATTCATATTTAATTAGATAAATGAAATATTCAATTAAATTCCTGTCAAGCATATAAATTTTGTCTGACTACCCTTGGATATTAAATAAAGATAAACGGTGTTAATTATTTAATTTGATTAATTTTATGAAGAATTGAAAAATAGTTTTTGTCCGGAAGTGTAGTATTTATATTTTATATTAATATTAGGGAAATTAAATTTAATTGGAAATACAAGTGGCATGCATGAATTAAATAATATAATATGATAATTTCGGGAAAATAAATGAAAATCGAACAAAAGGGTTGAAGGTGAGAGGACGACATTAATGCATTTCAAACTTGAAATGGATCAGGAACTTCTCTAATTTGATTGAATAGAAGAGCACACACCCACACAGACACACACAGAGAGAAAGACAGACACACGCACACGTCTCGATTTCCATTCCATTCATTCGTTGATTCATTCATTTATTACACAGTCCTCCTACATAGCCACCATCATGTCCTAAAATGAGTTTATAATTAAAAGACTAGCCGTAAAAGTCATTAACTCTTGGGTTTACAGATTAAAACAAATCTATTTATATTATACGACGAGATAATAAAAAATTAACAGCTTAATCTACTATGATAATCACATTAAAGTTGGTAGGTAAACTTTTTCTTCTAAATAGAGCTTAAGAGACTTGAATTAGTAAAGA
>JAKCPI010001626.1:0-10571 GCA_023213315.1 Euborellia annulipes | reverse complement strand
AAAAAAATCCTCTCAAGGCGTAGATTTATTTAGGCTTGAAAATAAAATTCTTTTAAATAAATACGAAAATGGGATTATAATTTATCTCGCTGAACCTGACAAAGGTTTTCCGCTTTTATCAGATATAAAAATTAAGAGAGAGAGAAATTCTTTTATAATAATTTTATTAAATCCATCTAATTTATCATGTTTAAATAAATTATTAAAATCCTGAGCTCTCTAACACATACATAGAGCTGCTTGCCGTAATATTATTGTATTTAACAAAGAAAAACAAAAATAAAAGTGGGAATATGTTTTTATTGTTTGTGTTTGTGAAATATTATTATTTGTAAAATGAGGGAGCCATGTTTACTCAAAATAGGGAAGGGTGCAGGTCTACTTTAAACAAAAGATTTGATATTTGCATCCAGGAATAAAAAAAAGATTCAACTTTTTATTTTAAATTTTTTTATTATTGAAATGATAGTCCCACTCTATCTATTTATGGATAAAGACATATTTGTAGGTACAGTCAGTTTCAATATTAACCGCCACCCCTAGAGAATAGAGCCGTGAAGTTAGACAATCAGAGTGCTTAGAAAATAAACTTTTTTTTTTAATATTGCAGAGGAAATACTATTTTTGAGATTACAATTACAGCAGCTGTTGGGCGGTTAATATTGAAACTGGCTACATAAAATAATATTATTTTAATAATTTTTTAAATACAAGTGAGTGGGGTATAATATTTCTTAATGAGCTAGATGTGTATATTTATATTAATCTTCTGAAAATTACGCCAATTAAAGTGGAGATCTGGTGCAGAAGTTTTCCTGGAGTGGGTTGAAAGGCTAGTTTTATGAGGGAGTCCGTATGTAATATATATATTTTCTTCTTTCTTTTTTTTTTTTTTTTAAACATTCACACTTTTTTCTCATTCACACTCACACTCACACACACATTCATACAGTCTTTTCGGCAACTTAGGCCATTTAAGACTTTGACGATAACCGTTGTAATGATATATTATCTATTGTGGGTTCAGGCATTTCTATTTAAGCCATCTGGTATCCAAATGGCTTAAATAAAATCATCGGACTGCCTGGGTCCAAACCCGCGACGTTTGGTATAGGAGGTAGGCACGCTACCTACTACGCCACACCCGGGGGCCCCTTTTTCTTATCTATTATAAGTTATTTTTCGTCCATAATAGGAACTCATTTTATATGAGTATGTGGATAACGAATTACCCGAACAAGGGCTGTCATTTCTTCACTTCCTTTTATGGTAGCCTTTCTTCTTTTCCAACATTCCTTAGATCGATTTGCTTATTCTATCAGTTGCATCTCTTTGTAAAATTAAAACAGAGAATGGAGGTGTTCATAATTATATTCTAATCAAGCGTCAAATTTTAAGAAAAATAACATTACTCCGCTATCATGTATCTATTATATTTCAAATTGCATTTAATATAATAAATGTGTAGCCTGATGATGAGATTTAGGAACCGTCACTTTGATTCGTTTAGAATGACAGCTGACTGCGAATAGATAGCTACTTGTTTCTGGGTATGCTAAATCGCATCCAAGACCGCATTGCTCTGTCATTCATTTATCCAAATAGACCTATTTATTACTAACTAGGATCAATGTTATATGTAAATTCTCTTGATATTCTTTTTTTTTCACTGTAGAAATAAACAGTCTTTAATCAGTCATTCATGCAAATAACAAATAAAAATTAATCTCCAATTCAATTTATTTGTGTTTTTCAATTAAATATTGAATTAAAGAGAGCGTTAAGTTCATATATATAACTGTTATAGGCCTATATAAATCTAAAAGATTTTCTTATTAAATTTTCTTTTGTAATTACATTTTTTTTTTTTTTTTTTTTATAAAGAGAGAAAAAACCTCATAGCATTTTATTATTTTTTTTTCTTTTATTTTAATACTTTATTTACGGAAATAATTACAAAGGAATTGTTAAGTAATAAATTCCGGTCCACTGAATCTATTACAATAAAAGGGATATTAAAAATCTGGTGTGACTGGTCGCACTTATATTTAGTTTTCGACAGTACACTACATTCGAGAGATGTAAAATTTATAAGTATGGGAAAATATTTATATTTGGTTACCATAGCAACCATTTCTCCTATCTTTTCTATGGAGTACAAGAGTAAAGTGGTCTTCAGAAGTTTTCAATGTCAAAATGAGAATATACAGTTTAAAGAGCATCTAAAAAAATTTATTTTTGAATTTTAAACAAAATCGTTGGAGAGAATTTAGAGAAAATCGAAAAAAAAAAAAAAAAAAAATTGAAAAAGTACATCAGTAAAGTACTAGTACTTTTTGGCCGATTTTGTTCAAAAGCTTCGTGTCACCTCCCAGGGGGATACCTAACTTAAATATAAAATTTCGACCTCGTAGCTCTTTTTCTTCTTGAGATATTTTGTTCACAGACAAACAGACACACACACATGCAGACATTTTTTTTGATTCAGGGGTCCTCAAAACGTGTATATCCATCAAAATCTCGACATCGAACTTTTGACATGAATCCAATACTTTCTCTCTATATATATTAATATATATAGAGGTAAGAGAAAGTAAAAATAAGATTTGCCTTTCATCTAAGTTTGCTTTACATCAATATTCTAAAATTCAAATGACTAGGTCAAATTTTTTGAATAAATGAATGAATATTCATATAATTTCATTCTCCCTCTCTTGAAAAAAAAAAAAAAAAAAAAAAAAAATGGGAACAACATATGCTTTGTCTTTTGAATGCCATCATTGGTTGATTGATTAAAAGACGCTCTGAGCTCCTCCTCTGCTGAATGAATTGCAAAACGCAATTGAATCAGGAAAAGAGAGAGAGACGCGAGAAGGCGGGATCTTATTTGCATGCAAATTCCATCCCCACTCTCTTTCTCTTATACACTTGCAACAGAGCCAGATGCCCTCTCTCCGATTTATATATAGAAAAGAAATGTACAAATATTAAATTCTTTTTATCTTCTTCTTTTCATTAATCGCCTCGCCCATTGAGCATTTGCTCAGTATTGTAGACAATATAAAAATCGCAATTTGATTCTTCTTTATGGACGATTCAAAGACTTTTTTTAATCCCGGATCATTTCTAATCTTTAATTCAAAAATTTTATTGAGATACGAAGCCCCTATCCATTCTTATTTTGGCTAAAGAGCGTATAAAATAAAAAAAATTGTAGAAAATAAATAATAGATTAGCCTTTTTCTTGTGGCTCAGAGGTAAAGCATTAGCGTCTAGTGCTAGAGATCGAGGGTTCGCATCCCAATCGTGGTCAATTTTAATAGTTATGAAAAATATATTTTGAATATATACAAATTGATTTCATCAAACAACTTTTCTATAAGTAAATCCTTATCAAAATATTGTAATAATATTGATGCATGTGGAAATAATAGAGGCGTTTCATCATCAACAGACATTCGGACATATTTGATTAAAATAATTAATCTAATTATAAACTAGTCCAATGAAACGACCGAATTTATCATTGTATATAATAAATACAAAATACTATATTATTTGTAGAATAATAATAACAATAATATTTCTATAATGGAATTTATTATTGTAATGATGTCGGTCTGTTCATATTTTATTTATTTTCTTCAATGAAATTGTTTTTCGTTTATTAAACAAATTACACCAAAGAGACATTATTCGAATGGAATTTATTTGTGTCATAATGAGAAAGAGAGGGAATTAAAATTAACTAAAATTTATTTATTCGGAAATCTACTCTCACTTTGATTGCCAAGTTACCGGAGCTAAGACTGGCATTTTATCTTGCTAATGCCACTCTAAGAAAAAAAAAAATTTTTAAATAATAAATAATAAACTTTTCTTCTAAGGATTAAAACTGAACATCGCTATCATTAATTATTCTACCTAATGACGTCAATTGCATTTAATCATAAAATATATTAATTCAAATGAAATTTTATCAATTTACTCTAAATATTTATATTAACTATCTATACACATATTTGCTCATCAATATGAATATAAAATAATTATTATTGATTTTATTCAATTTATACATATAATTATTAAACTAATGATTAATTTATATTCCTGGTGACTTTTTTAAATTTAAAATAAATAGTTGATAATATTACTTATTAACAATTTCGTTTTTATTATAATTATTTTCTTATGGCTGCGATTTATTCTAAAGAGTCTAGTAATCTCACCCCACCACCTATTTATTTTTACTTTCTTTTACCTCTATATATGTTAATATTTAGTATTGGTTTCATGTCAAAAATTCGATGTCGAGATTTTTATGGATAGGCCTATACACGTTTTGAGGCCCTTGAGTCCAAAAAAGTGGTTTTCGCGACATGGTCTGTGTGTGTGGAATAAGGACGAATAAATTTAGAAATTATATGCCCGAGGAGAGTCTCTTGTTCCTTCATCAACTAACCATAACTCTTTGGTCCTTTTTAAAGTTTTAAATAATGATACACTAGGTCAAACATATCACCTAGTGTATCCACGGGCGTAACTAGGGGATGCCGGGGGGTGGGGGGACAGAAGGCTCGTGGCACCCCCCCCCCCCCAGAAAGCTCCCTGTCCCAAGAAAAATTAAGAAAATAATGTAAAAGATAATTTACGCGCCCCACACGCTGGTTTTTCATTTAAATGTTTACCGAAACTCTGGCATTATAGTAAATGAATATTTGACATAATCGGATCATTTATTAATCCTCTTTTTTTTTTATCTGTTTGATAATTTCGGCATTTTGCATTCATAATTTTTTTTTTTTTTTTTTTTTTTTTTTTTTGTCAACTGGATTACCCCTTTAACTTTAAATCATTTCCTGAAAACAGGATTATCAAGTCTCTCATTTTCATTTGGACATTTTTCATCATAGAGAAGAAAATCAAATTAAAATATACAGAGATTTAAAAAATAATTTTACAGCATTATAATTATTCTTCCTCTCGTTCTCTTGTTTGTTAAAATTTTTTTCTAATTGTAATTTTTGTTCTTCTCTACAATATTGTGGATATTTGAAAAACTTATTTTCTTGAGGCTTTGGTAATATTTAGTTTATGTCAAAATCTCTCCTGGGCTATTCTAAATATTAGGAAATATTTAAGTCATTGCCTAGCATTGTATGACGGTATCCCGAATCTTTTTCTCCAATCCGCTACACCATTTTCTCCCCTTCTTTTGATTCTTTTGTCTTCTTCAAAGGGACTTGGCAAATTAATTTTCAAGCTTATCTCTTATTATTCAAATAATTTGGCTAGTAAGTTAAATTAGATTTTAGTTATAATTTGATATAGGCCTAATAATTAATTAATAATTGAAATTGTATTGGTTGATTTAATTAAATTATATATTGATTGTATAAATAATTAGCATGAATAGTATATCAAATTTAATATAAATCGTCTTTCCCACGTGCCACTTGAATATAAATTTAGACTATTTATAGTATTTTAATTTAATAGGATTTAATTTTTGAAATTTTTATATTAATAATATAATATAATAATAAATATTGCCAGTCTGTCTGTCACGCTATATTTAGGCAACTTGAATTTTGAAACGAAATTTTATAAGCTCAATGAATGATGGCGCCGAGATGCAATAGTAGCGCAGTAGAACAGCGAAAGCCTTAGTATACTGCACGCGTTATTTAAAAAATACAAATAGACAATGTCTAGTTCAAACACATTATAATTTCATTTTTGAATTTATTTACAGGGCTTGTAAAAAAAATCCACTTTGTTACATAACATATTAGCCTCAGCCATACACCTCACCACAGGACCACACTGGCTTTTTTTATATGCAAATAATTCATTTTTTCTGATGCCTAGTTTGGGCACTTTAAAGTTTATATAATCAATTGGTATGTGATGTAAGCTATGAACAGTATTATATATAAACATGTTGTCATTGATTTGTCTTCTTTTCTTGAGTGATGTTAAATTGAGATATCTGAGTACATGCTCCCTGTCCATATGGAGAAACAAGTTGGGATATCTTCTGGTGACAAGACGTATAAATTTATTTTGCACCGCCTCAACTGCTTCACTTGTCCATCTTCGGTCATGGTTCCAGATTACTGAGGCATATTCCAGGTGGCTCCTTACTAGAGATTTATAGAGGGTTCCTGTTGTTTGTGGATCTTGAAAATCTCTGCTCACCCATGTGACAAGACCCAAATTCCGTCGAGCCTTTGAGACTATCTTCTCAATATGATGAGAAAATCTTAGTTGGGAATCAAAAAATACACCCAGATCACTGACACCTGACTTCCTCAGGATCTTGTGATTTCCGAGATGGTAGTGTCCATAATAGGTGTTAGTTTTTCTGGAGTAAGTAGAGACGGTAGTTTTATCAAGATGAAGACTCATTTCATTCTTGTGTGCCCACTTTGATATCCTACCAATATCATCCTGTAGAAGTTGTTCGTCCTCCGGTCCATCTACTTTGTTAAATATTTTAACATCGTCAGCGAAAAGTAATAGAGGAGACTTCACGTTTTGGCCGATGTCATTTATAAAAGAAGGAACAATAGTGGCCCAAGATTCGATCCTTGGGGCACACCTGATGTGGCAGGATATTCATTTGAAAGGACCCCGTGAACACTAACAAGAAATTTTCTGTTTGTGAGGTAGGATTCAATCCATTTGATCAAGGCGATTGTAAAGCCAAACTCATTTAGCTTTCGGAGAAGTATATGGTGAGGCATCACGTCAAATGCTTTGGCAAAATCCAGATAGACAACATCGACCTGCCCTTGATTCTCTACTATAGGTCCAGCTGTAGAGAGGAAGTTACTCAGATTAGTTGTAGTCGATCTACCTTTCATAAAGCCATGTTGATTCTCGACAATCTTATGGGAGACACCCCTATAGATGTGGGCTTGAAGAATACTTTCGAAAACCTTAGCCATTGCATTCAGCACCGCAATAGGTCGATGATTCTCGATATTCTCTCCTGATTTCTTTTTAACAGGAGTTACTTTAGACCGCTTCCAGGATTCAGGAAAAAGTCCCTTTTTTAGACTTAGATTAAATATGTGAGCAAGAGGAAATGTTAAAATATCTTTGAGTCCTTTAATGATGAATGATGGTATTCCATCAAGGCCAGGAGAAGAGTGTGGTTTCAGGTTTTTTATTGCCTCTTCTACGTCTTTTTCTTTTATTAAAGGTATATCAATGACATCACAACTCTGCATGTTAGTAGATGCTAACTGCTCGTCAACACATTTTCCGGGTCTTGCAAGAAACTCAAAAAAACTTGATTGAAAAGTATTGAGCCCGAAGGCGAGCAGCGCGGCTAGTTTTTATTAATTTCATTATTTATTGGTTGAAAATATATCTGACTAAATCACTAGAGAACATATTTTTATATTAAAGAATCTGATTAAATTTTCTTACCTCACAAACCCACAACGTTGTGGTGGTTTTTGACTGTAAATTAACTGGATCTAATCTTTAGTTTTAAGTAAAAAAAAAAAAAAAAAAAAAACCAAGATATGTAAATTCCAAAATTCGTTGGCATAGAAAATTCCTTGAATTATATATAAGGTGCATCCATTAATATTCTCATCTCTTATAATTTTTTCTTCATCTGACAGGCCTTTTACATTATTTATACGAGATAATATTATCCCACCCCGTTCGGAATTTATAAATATTGCTTTGTTTTTGAGAAAAAATATTTGTTTATCTTGAATGGTGATATTTATGTTGCCTTGTTTGATTTAATTCAAGAATATGAAAAGTACCGAAGTCGTATTAAAGGGGAGAGAGGTGTTATTTATAAATTTATATAAGTAAAATCAATAGAACTAAGGCGTAAAACTTTTGTATCTCTCTTAAAGCATTCATTTTATTAATCTTTGACCAATTAACTGATATAATCCTGTGAATGATTCCTAATGGTTGAATAAAGAAATGGCTTATGCATTTCTAAACTAAAAAATATATAATTTTAAATGAAATCAAAGTTCTCACCCCTTTTTTTTCTAATAAATTCGATTATATTTCAAAAAAACAACCGTTTATTGATTTTAGTATCTTTAAAAAAATATATAATAATAGGCTATACAATATGTATGAAACGATGACAATATTATCACAAAAAAAAAATTATCAACATTATCAACTGAATAATAATAAAAAAAATATTTAATAATTTCCTCTCTACAAAAATATCCATTTTTTAAAATAAAATTTAATGTTATTATTTGGGTCCATTTCGATTAAAAAAAAAATTATTTAAGGTTGTTCGGATAGTACATCGTAAGTCATAATAGAATCTAAATTTTTTTTTAAATAAAATTAAAAATTTGAATGCCAAAATTCCTTATTATAATTTAGTCGTGACCTATCATAGTTTATAATTGGATTAAGTTAATAATTTAATTACCAAAAATAATAAATGAATGACTTTCGACTTGAGTAGTTTTTCACGTAATATAGAACTGGCAACATTGCATTCATCAACTATCTATTTTAAATCTTAAACGCCTTAAATTTTATTTTATTTAATATATTACAATGTTTAATGCAAATCAGTTTAAACACAATGGACGATTTGCGAGAAAAAATATTGTAAAATTGAAAAAAAAATGTATCTGACATAGAGATAAGACACTTATGCTATGCGACGTTGCCAGGCTGGTCTGACTCTCGAGAATTCATTATTTTTAAATATTAGCGACTGTCATTTTGGAGAATTTTTTTGACTTTCTTGTTAAAATATCTTTAAAAGCGGTCAGCAGAAACTTTTGGTTTTATTTTTAACGTATTCCTCGGAAGTGAATTAATAAAATGTAAGTTTTTTTGTTTTTGTATCATTTGCACAGATGCCTATATAATTCGATATGTGTGAATTTCGTCGTTATTCCCCATAGGCTACATGTTAAATTTCAATTTTTTAAAAATTAATTACACGATAACCCTGTGTCAGATCTGCTTCAAAATTTTATTTTATACGTATTTGATAGTGATTAATAACATATTAAAAAATTAGCTTTTAATCTACTCAAGTGCTTTAATGTCCGAACAACCTTAATTATTATTTTAAATAATTTATTATATTTTTTATTTTTAAAAAATATAATTGTATAATAACAGAAAAAAATTAACAATTAAATGAAAATGCAATTTTATGTAAATATTTATTTATTATTTCAATCTATTTATTTTATTTAATAAATTTATGAATATTTGATCTCTTATAAAATTCGTTCCCTTCTATATTTAATGAACATTTGAAAAAAATTTTATATTTTTAATTTCAATGGCGGATGGGATCTAAAAAATTAACCATTCAATTAGCCATTGAGCCATAAAAAAGATTATCTTAGGGGTTATTAGATAGGAAATGGTTTTAAAATAAATTTAAGAAAAATAATTTCACATTTAAGTTATTTATATCATCATACTATATATAAATCTATAAAGCGCTAGCGGCTGACTTCTTGTATCAGGGCGCGGATTGGCCATAATAAAAGAAAGTTGACTCAAAGAGGGGAAATTTAAAAAAGCCCGCCTTCGCCTTCGGTGGGCTTTTCCACTTGTAAATATATCACAAAATCTGGTGTGACTGGCGCATAGCACACAACTTTCTCTTACCTTCGGTAATCGAAAGTTGTGTACTGTGCTTGTCACACCAGATTTTTGTGTCGACATGTATTTAGTTCCCGGCAGTAGGAAATATTTGAATTTAGGTGTAAAATTTATAAGTATGGGAAAATATTTATATTTTGTTACCATGGCAACCATTTCTCCTATCTTTCCTATGAAGCACAAGAGTAAAGTGTGCTTCAAACAATTTTGAGGGCAAAACGAGAATATACATTTGAAAGAGCATCTAAAAAATAATTGATTTTTGAATTTTAATCAAAATCGTTAGAGCGAATTTTGAGAAAATCGAAAAAAACTGAAAAGTACATCAGTAAAGTACTAGTACTCTTTGGCCGATTTTGATTAAAAGCTTATTTTGTCGGTCCCGGGGGGTGTTTAACTTAAATATAAAATTTCAGCCTCATAGCTCAATTCCTTCATGCTTAAAATTGAACACACACACACACACACACACACAGACAGACACACAGACAGACAGACCATGTCGCGAAAAACCACTTTTTTGGATTCAGGGGACCTCAAAACGTGAAGACCCATCAAAATCTCGACATCGAATTTTTGACATGAAACCAATACTTTCTCTCTATATATATATTACATATATACATAGGTAAGAGAAAGTAAAATTGAAATTAATATTTCATTTTTAGATTTTTGCTCAATTAGTTAAAATTGAGGTCGTCCCAAATATTCCAACTGGATTGCACCAGGTTGACGGAGGAATTTGTGGCGCCAAATCCGGGTCCATTCCTCCCGATGGCTAAATTTGCTTTCCAACTGAGTTCATATACCCGAATGCCGTGCTGTGGTCTAGTGGTAAGGGCACACTGAGCGCAAATCGGTGGATCCGTGGTTCGACTCCCGGCGGCACACCCTTATATCTTTTTTCGGGTACATGAAGTAATATCTAATTA